>OU892277.1:80477791-80505258 GCA_917834065.1 Ceutorhynchus assimilis
GGATGGTGCAGTTCGAGTAGTTAGAGTAAAGAAAGCAGGAGGCACCATGACGAAAAGGCCGATTCATAAACTAATTCCACTTCTGACAGTAAAATATCCCACAAAGTCCTTACCGTCCTGCCGCTTAACTCAAGCCGTAGCGTAGTTAAGCAAGTGTAATCTTCAGGCACATGTAGGTCTATATCTCTCCTTCCGTTGATGATACATAGGACATTTATTTCTACAATGCGGTATTTGGACGCTTATGGTTATGCCAACTGGACCATTTCTTCACTGCTTTTCAGCTAGATATGATAAACTGGGCTAAGATACCTACTTCCGTACCTAAGTTCTAAGGCGCCTACACCAGCTGCCTAAATCACTTTGTTTTTGAGGAATATTCTGAATTATTTCGAGCGCATTCCGTCGCCGTGCCAGTAGGTAACAACTCTGTTGCTTTTAGCTGTTAACTTCATTCCTTTCCACTAGCAGCGGCTTTTACCTGTTGTTTATACATGGACTAAGATGTTCCGCCGTCAAAACTTCAGTCGACCACGAAGAACAAGACTCATCCACATATCTATCCATTTTGTTGCCACTTTCGTCTTTCGGTTCATCGCGAATTGTCTTCATCGTCTCTAGTTTTCTATATTTGTTCTCAATTCTTCCTGAATGACCGCTTAAGTTGGGAATTTTTTGGGCTGACTGGGATTAGCGTTATCGTATCATTCGTATCGCTGTCAGATCAGATATCCACTCGACGATCCATACTCCTACAGTACAGGTTCCTAGTTTCTATTGTGGGGCTGGTTTGGTTTCTAAGCAACATCTTAGTTTGGGGTTTATAGCGAGACGTAATTCATATGGTATTGGGCACAGCTACCCGAAGGGACGTATCAGCAATAGGATGTTACCATTATGACAATGAACATTCTTAATTATCTACAAATATTTTGGTGTTCTCTGTCAGCTTGCCCTTCCAGGTCTACTTTCAGGGTGACTTAGTCGAGCAACAATAAAGAAGGAAGCGAGCGTGACACTATTTCGTATTCGACTTGCTCCCGATTTCTCTTCCCAGAAAGTTTCCATTCCGCCTTTGATTTATCCTGAAATGTTCTGGGAAAATTTGGCGATGCTGTCAATATCGTTCTACCTTTGTTCCCATTGTTCTTGATCTTTTCAAGTCGTTAGTTTTTCTGTCTTTTCTCAGTCGTCTGCTGATGCCTTTTTGTTCTTGAAAATTTTTCTGAAGCCATTCGTGTTGTTTTTGTTTTTGTAGTTTGTTTCCCTGTTTTTCCTTCTAGCTTCTATCTTGTTGGTCTTGCATAATTTTCTGAAGCCTTCTTTCATCTTGGTTTCCTGTTTTTAAACCGTCAGATAGTGACATATTTAGGTGCCCCGTTTTCGCATACAAGCCTCGAAGAGGGTTGAAAAGTACATCGATTTTGAGTAGGATGAAGGTATTTTCACGATTGGCTCCTGGGTATTACATATGAGAAATTCGATTTTACTTATGTTACCCTAAAATGTACTTTTCCATTCGCGACACTAAATCCAATATGTTTTCTTGCTACCAACTTTGTAGATTTTCATCCTTCCGATGGGCTTGTGTGGAAAAATCGCCCAAAATCTCGATTTTTCCTTACAAGATTACGCCCTTATTTCAAACCTTTAGCCACCTGCAACACCCATTCTTTGTTTTCACGAAGCCAGGATTTATTATTTAATCCTTTGGTAAACACAGCTTGCGAGAAAATATGGGCACCATAGGACGTCTTTCATTTCTGTTATGGAAAATCGAATTTTCCATACGTTATCCCCAGGAGCCACCCGTGAAAATACCTCTATCCTACTTAAAATCGATGTACTTTTCAACCCTCTTCGACGCTTGTATGCGAAAATGGGGCACCTAAATATGTCACTATCTGACGGTCTATTTCTAGTTTGCACCATATAGGCGAACATTTCTTAACTCACTTATCCCAAGCAGGCTCGACGAAAAGTGAGATTACTTTGCCAAATTAATTTTTTTTAAATTTAAAATAACTTGAAAGCCACGAAATAACTATCACTAAAAACATTTTGAATTACTTGAATCAACCATACTGTTCACAAAACTTATATAACTGATCGCCTGTCAACTCAACAACTCTTCCGCCTTTTTTTTTTTCAATTTATGGCCTGCTCTCTCCATTACTAGTCGGTTTTCTGAGTTATACGCGATTTCAAATATCATTATTGTCATTCTATATAGATCATTCTGCGCCTGCTTCAGTGATCCACCGAAGAAAGTTCACTTGAGGGTAGGTTTTAGCATCAATAAAAGCGCAGCAGCCGAAAAAGGTTGCTTTAGTTTATGAGGCGCCGCAAATCTTCCTGGTATATTTTCAATGATTTTCATGAAGATATAAATAATATTGTCAAGGACTATAGTGGAAATATATATTATTAATATTAAAATATATTTTAAATTTAGTCTCAAGTCTTTCGCTGGTGCTTTACTGGCCTGCGTCATTGAGATTCGCCCTATAATTTTATCTTTTAGTTATTCCCTTTTATCGATATACTGGAAACATAGATTGCCAACTATGTACCTACTCAATACATGCATGTAAAATTTTGTCAGCTTCTAGGACTCTACAAGGCATGTAATCCCGCTACAGCATTGATAGGATAGTAATACATATCTCATATCTGTTAAATCCAATAAATGACTACTTACATTATCCAATCACATCTACATCAATGCTTCATTATTCTTCCTAGCACTCAGTTTCAAAAAGGGCTCACCAAAATTTCCCGGGCCCAGAACACAAGCACAAGAAAATAGCTGAGTCTAATAATAAATTTGTAGAATAGTTATTATTGTTTTAATAAGTAAGTAATAACGTAAACTATAATAACATAAAAGCTACTAATCTTTTTTATCACATGTCAATGGGTTTGGATTCCGATTACATACTACTTATTAAGATTAATTGCTTTCAATTACCTGGTACTATTTTAAGAATGCTGATAGCCACTTATCTTTACCAATTAAACTAGATTTCGGCTTAAAATTTGTGCTGTACACTGGTCTCGTTCGATGCGTTTAACTCAAGTGGTACCTACTTTCAATGCAATAATCAATATTTTTACTTGGACCATGCGCTGAAAATTACTAAGGTAGTACTTAGTTAATGAAATCACTCCTGACGGCACCTCGCCAAATACATTTTCAATTTTAAACGATGTATTTGTTCAGAATTTAGCAAAAAGCGGAAAAGAAAAGCCAGGAATGTTTCGACGCCTGGTCCGGGATCGATGGATCTGATAGCAAACGATCCAGCTTTTTGTTCGGTATTGTATAACAGTACTAATATTGAAAACTTTTACGGTCCATGATTTTCAAATATAAAAGAATAACGGACAAATACTGTTTGGCGCATAAATTCCAGTTTTCCGGAGCTTATGGATTTTGAAGAAATGTAATAGATGCCCATTGCTGAATGAACAATATCCCAACCCTTTGTTTGAACGTTCAAATAGGAGTAATCAGGTCCGGCTCTAGGTATTTTGCCGCCCTGGGCAATGAGTAAATTTGCCGCCCCATCCCATGGCCCGCTTAGGGAAAATGTGGGAGATCTTGAATTGCAGAAACAAAAAATAATTACACGAAACAGTAAGGCATAGTATCATAGCAATAAAACCACAGACTATATTATGTAACTTAGGTAACCACAAAAAAAAAGCTTACAAAGAAAACAAGAAACATAACAAACAAAGTAAGAGTCAGCCAATCCAAGCTCAGCAAGCAACAATCAACAGATACATTATGTAGATATACCTTAATAGCACAGACGCGTTTCAAAAAATTATCCTATCGGACGTCAGAACGTTATAAAAGTCAGTAAAAGTAACTGAGAATATCCAGAGGTGCATTTTTATTTGGTGCAAATGTCACTTCAAACGTCATATAGACGTCGAAAATGAGCGTTTCAAAAATGCTTTAATACGAACGCTTAAAAACGAAAAAGGACGTTTTTCAAATATCTCTATGAACATTTACTGGACTTCCTTCAAAGTATCCAACACCATCCAATAAACTTATTTTATAGGTAGTGCAAATATCACAGTTACAAACAACCTTTCAAAAACGTCTTATTGGAACTAATTTCCGGACGTGTGGACGTAGGATACATGTTTTCAACGGTGTTCCCGAAAACGACCAAGAGAAACCTTTATAGAACGTCTCTCATGACTTTTCATGAAAACATACTTTTACGAACTCATAGAAAACATTCTGACGTTCTTTAATTGTTCCTAACAGAGGTTTTGGAAACAACTTAATCAAACGTCTAGAGAACATACTTTCTTTACCCTTTTAAAAACACTCGGACATGGACATTACCACGTGCAGAAACAGTAGTTTCCAAAACTTTTCTTTCAGAACTTTATGCTTATGGACGTTTTGTGAATATATTTCGAAAGTCTTTTTTCGTCGTTTTTCAAAATGATTTTGTGCAAACGTTTATACAACGTTCTATTTTAGTCCTCGGATGTTTCGACGTTAAAAGGACTTTAAAAAAAACGTCCATCGTACTTTTTGTGTCATTAGGGTAAGTAGGTACGTACATTTTCAATAAAATTATTGGGATATTATTTAAGATATTTTCGAGCTTTGAATGCAGCAAAATCTTCAAGTAGATGATTCATTTTTAAATTAACATCGATTTCATGCTCAATAGCAATAATTATTGCTAACATGCTCACTGCTTACCTTTTCTTGGCCGAGATGATCTTGAAAACGTTTTTATTAATTTTACTTTAGAAAACTTTTCTTAACACTTGCAAGAGTTATGGACAATGGTAATAAAATTCGGAGGATCTGAGGGCCACAACAACATTCGGTGCAATATCCAGTTGGAGTGCTAATTTTAACTCATCAAAAGGATTCTGATTGGGATCCAGTAACGTCTATGACAGATAGTTCATCAGTTAATTATGCCACATTGACATTGAAAGAATTGTCATGCATGAGAACATACATATTATAAACTTTTGCAATATTCCGATACCCCTTCTAGATGAAGTTTTTTGTAGTAAATGGATATCATATAAGAAGTTGAAATGCCCACTGTGCTGGCTCAATTGTCCAAAATAACACCTATCCTATAATACATAGTGTTTGGTACATCGATAGGAAGTTTTTAATGATTACTCATTGAAAACTTCCTATCACTAGTTGGGGTCATTTGGGAGCTGTTTGATCATATTTACCCCTATGCAAAATTTTGTCGTTCTTGAGATATCAACATTTTTAGATATTTTTGGGAAATATTTGAATTGTTCCTAAAACATATTGTTTTTTTTTGGAATAACCATTTTAACCTTTCTCAATTTTTTTTCCGATATTCCTGATATGCACTCTTTCGAAAAATATGTAGCCCAAGTTATGTGTTAAAATACATGGATTCAAAATATGTAAAATGGCGATATCTCAAAAAACGGCGAAACTTTGCATGAGGGTAAATGGTTAAACAGCTTCCAAATGACCCCAACTATCACTCATTGAAATCTTCTTGAAATCTTCCTATCGATGTGCCAAAAACCCTGTATAATTGGTTCGCTCTTCGATTTATATTTCTTAATTTTTTTTAACACGTTGGTTTCATTTTCTATTAATTTTTTTTGTTGTTGTACGGTATGAATTTGCCGCCCCTGGATCGTGCCGCCCTGGGCGGCCGCCCATCTCGCCCCCCCTCCCCTTAAGCCGGCCCTGGGAGTACTGAGGTGAATCTAGAGATTTGTCAACTAAAAATGTTTTTTTGGGTAACGGGTAGTTTGTTGAGTCAATGCAAATAAGAGAATACTAATTCTTGTATGAAGGAAGGAATAGATTATTCTATGGTAAATACACTACAGCAAACAGCGGAAATGGAGTAAGCTAATTTATTGTTGGTAGACTTTATGAAAAATATCGAAGACAAAATGCAAGAAATAAAAAGCAAGAAGGCAAGGCATAAAGAAAAGTAAGAAAAAAAAGCTCGAAGACAAGAAGAACTTACAGCACTTTTACAACAACAAGAATATTGGAGATCATAAGAAAAACAATAAGAAGAAGCTAGAAAAACGTGAAAATAACAAGAACAGAACCGGCCTGCTGCACTTTCACAACAACAAGATCGGAGATCAGAACAAGAACAAGAAGAACAGGATCGGCTTCGAAAAAATTTAAAAGTTCAGCAAGAATGGATCCAAACCGTAATCTCTGAAGAAGAATCCAGATTTAAGTTCTGCAAGGACAGGATAAAAAATTCAAGAATGTAGTGGAAAAAGTACATGAAGAAACTGGGAGCGTTTTTCGGGAAGTAGGAACTTCGCTCGAAAAAATGTACAGTGTTCAGAGCATAATTGAAAACTCGGAATGTGAGTCGAGATCAGGAAATATTTCTTAGCCTGCAACCGTTATTGAAGCTAAACCATCGCCATACGGCGGTCAGACATCAAGGGAGGGTACCTACTTGCATAAAAAATTAAATTGATTATTGTTTATTCAGTTTATTGCAAACTGTAGGAAATAGAAAAAAAAATCGATGCGTGCTTTTTTATTTTGTCCAAATACGACTATTACAAAAGTTATACAATTTTTTTTTATACTTATATAGATATACTGAGCATGTGTGATGTCATAAACATATTTCAAAGCATTGTATTTCCGTCTATTTTTGACTAACAAGAAAAAGAAAAAATACGTGCTGACCTATTTTTCATTGACTAACGAAATCAGCAATAAAAAAAACTGATACAAGGGGCCTGCCAGCCAAAAAACTATGATGCGCTTATTGGTGCGTTAGAGTGTCGTTATGGAGTTCATCAACGATGGCAACTTTACCAGATATTGCTATATTGCTAAGAACAAGATAACAGCTGGCGAAACTTGAAATTGGGCACCAAATGCTAACGCTGTAGAAACAGAGAACGTTTTTAACACACTGCATGTACTCATTTCACTCTCCTTCTGAGGACAATCACCGTCGATAGAGACGTTGCAACAATACGCGATTTTCAATTCAGTCATCGTTCTGGTGCTACCAACGTGTCCATAGGCGCAGACTAGGCGCCTAGCAGCACGGCAGTTGACAAGGAACAAGTGACCATTCTTCTAGTTCTCGTGACGTCAGTCCATGGAAAAAAAGCCACGCAGGCGTGAGGGTAGACCTGGATGGACAGGCACGTATCCTAGAGAGGACAGAGATAATGTTAAGCATATGAATAGATAAAATGATGAAGATGACGTGTATGACGAAGATCATATTGTTGATGCAATGATTTTGCGTTAGCTTTTTGTAGATCGAATTTGATTCTGTGTAATAGAGGCATACATTTTGCGTTTTTATATCGCTGAATGCATATAAACGCATCGCGCATTTCGTTGAATACCTACCGAAAAAGGTAAATCGGTGCGCCAGGATCATCGACACGAGAGATTTGGGCTGGTGCGAACTTACCTCAAGCCTGCGTTTTTTTTTTTCCGAACCCAAATTCCTGATCAAATTGACACCATTGACGCTCTTGAGCAAGAGGTTTCAACCTTGACCAGGAATGTCCAGCAAACCCAAACTTTCCTCGCAACCAGGGTGACTGTTCATCGAGGCCGAGACGAGCTCTCACGAGAACTCATTAAACTCATCTCGCTGAGGAATCGCACCCGGAGGAGTTGGCAACGCCTCCAAAGGGACGAGGATCGCCAACGTGTTCGGGAACTCGAGGATGCCATCAAAGATGGCATCAGCGAGCTCAGGAACCGTAGACGAACATAAACTCTCCAAAACCTTCGTCCTCAAGACAACTCTCTGTGGCGCCATCAGTCCAAAATGAGGCGGCAGCCTGTGCGCACCCCTGCCATTACTAGTAATGGCAGGGATTGCGTCACTGCCCCAGACAAGGCGGAAGCCCTGGCTACATTCATGGAGAGTATTCATTCCGGACTCCCACCCAATTCCAAGGAATGTGATGGCGCTGTTACCCTACTGAACGTGTGTAATTAACGCTCCAACTAATTTTACGTTTTAAAAGTGCCTAATTATTAATATAATAAGTGTAGTGGCTTAAAAAGTTCGTTTAGTGGCCCCTTGTCTGTCTGACATATATATTTTGACCACAAAAGGCATATTTATTCTGTAAACTACAATCTAAGAGTTCGAAGAATCTCCAAGCCAGCCGCCATTATGGGTTTGTCATCTGCGGACTTAAGAGAAATCAAATCTACCATAATATCAACATTTAATGACAAATTCCTGCAAGAGATTGCCGAAAAAGTCGCTAAGGTGATTGGAATAAAATTTGAAGAGCAGCTAAAGGAACAGCGGGCCGTTATAGTTCTATGAAAGAGAGGATTACACAACTGGAAGGGCAAAACAAACACTTGCAATCCAGCATCGATAACCAAGAGCAGAGCTCGCGCAGCTTAAATGTACGTATTTTTAATATTCCATTCGTAGAAGGTGAAAATCTACGTACGGAAGTACTGAAACTCTTCACAAAAAATCTAAAGACGAACATAAACAATGTCGATATTGAAAAATGTCACCGGGTATCATCAAAAAAAGATATTGAGCAAAGATTGCATTTTAATATTTCCAATAATTTAATTCCCATTGTAGATCAAGTAAAAAATCTTGGGGTGATTTTTGATAGTTCTCTTTCTTTCGAGCCGCATATTAAACTTAAACTAAGAGCTGCTTATCTGCGCCTTAAACAACTTTATAATTTTAAAAAACATCTTCCACCAAAACAAAAAATGTACTTGTGCGAGTCTCTAATTCTGTCTCTTTTTGACTACGGTGACGTTGTTTATCGAAGCTCCTTGATAGGGCGAACAAAACGAATGATTCAAAAAATTCAAAATAGCTGTATGAGATTTTCATTTAACATTTCTTATAGAGACCATATCACGCCATACCTAAATACTAATAATATATTAAACATGGAAAACAGAAGAAAAAAACACATGTATAATTTTATCTATAGAATTATCAAACAGGGCAGACCAGGATATTTGAAGAGTATTTTTGCAATTTCTAGTCACAGAGATAATACTAGGCTCAATGAACATTTTGTTTTGGCACAGCATAGGACTGCAACTTTTCAGCGATCTTTTGCATTTGTTGCAGTTCAAATGTGGAATAATTTGCCTTTGACGATGAAAACTTGTGGTCCGGAGTCGTTTTCGAAGCAGGTTAAATTAAAACTATTAGAAGAACAGAGAACGTAATGCTTTCAAGTGCTTTTTAACTGTTTATTGGTGAGCCTTATGGTATATGGATGTATGCATGTGTATATAGGAACGGAGATATCAGTTATGTGCAAAAACTCTAATTTGGGATCAACTTCATACGCTACTACGATTACATTCGCCCCCTGTCCTCCCTGTCTCCTTTTCGGTTGCCGCCCAGCTTTCATTCTTCATTCTCCATACCGCATCAGCTTTGTTTAGAATATAGGATTATAAACCTCTATTTAAGTAGTTTTTTTTTTGTGTAATTTAATAATTTAAGTGGGTAATATATTAATATATTAATTAGGAATAATCACAGGGCAGCTTCGCATAGGCACTATGGTGCAATATGTAAGCGGTTTTTATAATCGAGAAGATGTCCTTTTTGTCATGAAATTATCTAAGTATTCAGTTTATGTTATTATATTTAGGTTGTTGGCAAATAAATGCTTTTGAATTTGAATTTGAATTTGAATTCCCCTGAACAGGAGGAAATCGACTCCGAGCATTCCACCCTTATTCTAAAGACAGGCCAGTGTAATGACTTAGTGCGCGCCATCTGTGGTATTCACCAGCGACCTCAGGGTCAAATAATCGACGTTAAAGGCATCCGGGGAGCGTCGTGAAAAGTGGTAACAGGGGTTTCCGGTTAATAACATCGACCAGGCTAAAGCGCCCACAATGCTCGCTAGGTGAGTGTGTGAGCACAGCGTGCTGCGCACGCTCCAATTTAGTTTAAGAAGTCCTGTCCTAGTTTTAGGTAAATGTTGTATACTTGTAGTTTGAGGGGGCCCTAAACCCCCTGCCTGTAATGTACACTTAAGAAATTTATAAATAAAGATGTTTGAGTTTGAGTTTGAGGCAATGCGGAGGCGCGGGTTCGAATTTCGCCCAGGGCCCAAATTTTTCAACCCTTTAATTTTCCTCAACTCCTCAATCAATTTTCATTCATTAATTTTTTTTGTTTCCAATTTTAAAAAAAATAAAAATCATGAAAGAGCACTAAATTGGGTTTGAGCCCAAACTAAGCTTTAAATATCATTTACAAATCAATATCTACAACGCTGCCTGATCACTCGAAATTTCTTGAATAAAATTTTACCACGCATTACTCCAGCGAGTTCCAAGCAAAGGAAAGCGAATTATTCAGACAATTCTAGAAGCAACGACGCGCTATCAAACGGAGTGGACCAGAAGGAAAAGGTCAGTCATAGTGATAAATTAGCCACCAGGTTGAAGGTATCAGTTACAGATCAGCGCAAAATTCTCAACCTTTTCCGGTATGGATTCCAGGAATCCAAGGGTACGGCTCATGCAGTATTTGATTTCTTAGATAATCTTCCTTTGGGACTTAATGGTGGAGAGGGGGCCGCGGTGCTTTTCTGTGATTTTGCCAATGCCTTTGACTGTGTATATCATAGAATACTGCTAGTTAAGCTTTTTCCACTATGGCTTTAGGGGAGTCACACAGAGGTAGTTTCAGTCGTACCTCTCGGAAAAAAAAGCAAGGCATGCAATGGTAGTTAGGTACCTCTAAAGTAATGCAAGTCCATCATGGAGTCCCACAAGGGTCTGTGTTGAGTCCAATCTTTTTTTTTTGCTCTGTATCAATGATCTTGCTTCAATAAACATCAGGGAACGTTTTGAAATTTTTGCTTCACCATTTTGTGCACAAATTATTCGGATCCAAACATTTTAAGAGAAAGTGTTGCTGAGGATATCAAAGACATTCAAATGTGGTGCGATGTTAGTTGTTGAGCATTATTACTAACAAAACTAGTGTTACAAGTGTGCTTTTGAAAACAAAAACTGCAATAAATTTTTGGGTGTTGCAATTAACAATAGGTTCAGTTTCAGGATCATATTTTGGTTTTGAATAAAAAAACTTGCTAAAGGCTGCTGCGTTCTCGCAGTGTGTCTAATTGGCTGGATATGTCAATCTCAATTTTTCCAACTCATGTTTTGTCCTACAGAAAAAGAGTCTTAAAGGTATATTTTTTAGGCTGGAGCACGTCAACCTTGTAGGCCGTTATTCAGAAAACATAAAATTTCAACTTTGCCCTGTATTTTTATTTTAGAAACTGCGTGACTTATTTTAAAAAAAAAATAGAATACTATAACGGAAATTTCTGATAGGAGATATCTTAGAACTAAGACGAGGCAGCAACATGCCTCTGCACATTCCCCGAAGTATGCTCACTAAGAACTCGAATTAACGAAAGTGTTAAAATTTGTAATCTATGACATTAAACTGTTTGGTTCACTGGCAATATTTAAAAAAACAGTTATATTATTATTAAAAGAGGAAGCCTATTATAACTTTAGAGAATTTTACAATGATGATTTTTAGATGCGTTGTTAGTGGTACTGGTATTGGGCAGGGTTTATTTTATTCTATTTTATTTTGGTTCTATATACCTATGTAGTCCAAGAAACGGGGATCTGAAAAGAGGGTTTACCTCAACATAATTAGAAGTTGACATTTTTTAAGGGGGATCGGTCCATTTTCATGTGCTTAATAACATATTAAGTTTGCGACCTTTTACTTCCATAGGGTTTTTAGTTAGGGGTGGTTTTTAGGGGTAATTTGCGGTTTATGGAGAACGCTGCTCAAAGGGATGGTCCAATAGCAAAAAGTTTCAAATGATTGTTGTAGCTGAAGTTTTTTGCTATAAAAAACTCAGGGACAGCATTTCTCTATCTTCTATAGTTTTTTTTCTGCAGCGTCTTGAATAGTAGCATGTTTTTATTCAAGGTCACTAAATCAACGTTTAGGTTGTTTGCGCGGATTTGATGCAACAGCGGCCGAATGCATAATCCGATTTCAATTTTTCAAACACCACATTATTGCTAATGAAATGCACTCTCCAATACTTTTTTTTCGAATTTTTTGCTTGAAAATTAAGCGAGCACGGACTTGCCGAATGTGCGAGGAAGTTGTAAATTACATCGAAAGAAAACTACCCCTTTTTTTCATTCACTGTAATTTCTAAACGGGGCCAAATATTGGGTGACAGTTTTCAACAATCGGCAGCCCATTTATTTCTCTCATAATGCCCCAGCGGATTTTTTTTTTCGGTAATTACTCAATGACTTATTGGCCTGAACACGTCGAGCAGACTTTTTCAAAATGAAAACAAAAAAATTAAAATTGTCGCACAACGCTGGTATTGTTCTTATGAATATACTGCAATTTTAATTGCTTCACATGACTGCTGCTACTGCAATTTCAATTGCTTCACATGACTGCTGCAACAATTAGAATTACAGTATATTCATGAGAACAATAAATAAAGCCATCGTACCAAATTTCAGCGCTGTGCGACAATTTTTATTTTTTTACTTTTTGATAAATTCTGCTCGACGTGTTCAGGCCAATAAGTCATTGAGTAATTAACGAAAAAAAAATCCGCTGGGGCATTATGAAAGGAATAAATGGGCTGCCGATTGTCGAAAACTGTCACCAAATATTTGGCCCCGTTTAGAAATTACAGTGAATCCAAGAAAGGAGTAGTTTTTGATGCAGTTTACAACTTCCGCGCACATTAGGAGAGTCCGTGCTCACCTAATTTTCAAGCAAAAAAATTCGAACAAAAAAGCATTGGAGAGTGCATTTCATTAGCAAAATAGTGGTGTTTGAAAAATTTAAATCGGATTATGCATTCGGCAGCTGTTGCATCAAATGCGCGGGAACAGGCAAAACGTTGATTCAGTGGCCTTGAATAAAAACATGCTAGTATTCAAGACGCTGCACAAAAAAAACTATAAAAGATAGAAGGGTGCTGTCGCAGAGGTTTTTTATAGCAAAAAACTTCAGCTACAACAATCATTTGAAACTTTTTGCTATTGGACCATCCCTTCGAGCAGCGTTCTCCATAAACCGCAAATTACCCCTAAAAACCACCCCTAACTAAAAACCCTATGGAAGTACAAGGTCGAAAACTTAATATGTTATTAAGCACATGAAAATGGACCGATCCCCCCCAAAAAATGTTAACTTCTAATTATGTTGAGGTAAATTTCCTTCATTGCTTGGCCTAATGTGCTTTCTTAATAATTTTTGATCTTTAGCTACCTGCTTTCATTCTTCACTTGTATATTTTATTGCTTAGTTTGTATATGTTTATTTTATATAAAATCTGCAAACCTATGTAGGAACTGCTTTTAGTGAATTTATTATTTGTGTCAGCTTATTCGATAAATAGGTACTATACGTTTTTCATAATATTTTTTTTTTTGAATTTCATTTCGAATTTGAATAATAAACGAATAACTCGTGAAACGCGAGTCGATAGTAAGACAATAAGTTGTGATTTCATTTTCTGACTAGCTTGAATGTATTTAAAAGAAGTGTTCAAATAAGGCTAGTTCCATCGTGATTGTTGTGTTATTATCTTGAATTAATGTGCATTAATATTAATATTGGAAGGGTAGTCTCACTTGTCTACGAACCCGCATACGAATAACACTATAATAATTTATAATAGTTCCCATTCTGGCGACGCGACGCCGCGACCATAGGAGATAAAACCAAAAACATTTTATATCTTGGAATGAAAAACAAGTATTTTTGTGCATGCCAGCAAGCGGAGAATCAAGGATAGCCCTATTGCAAAGGTTTTGTTCTGTATAGCAGAACATTAGGGAAATCGAATTTAGATTTGGACACTTATGAGGAAATAATTGAGTCGTATTTTTTCAAAAATCTTGGATAATTCTCACGCAGAATATCAAGCGATTGCAGAAACTAATCGCCTTTAAGCTCCAGTATTAAAAAAATGCTCATACTGCCTCCATATTTGGAAAAAACATGTAAAATGCGACCTTCAACTAGAAGTTTCTCAGCGGTAAAGAGTATCTATTAAATTAAACTATATGTATATTATTAAACTGACGATAGGGATCAATATTTTCTAAAGAAGTATGATAGCTATTATTATCAAGGAAAATTTCATATTTACAGAAACTTTACAATTTTTTTGTTTTCTTCAATTGCCTTGAATTTTTTTGTGTATGGTGCCTCAGAGCACCAGAGCTTCAGGAACAGTTCCTCAAAATATCACATCTCCGCCTTTTTTTTTCGTTTCTGAGTAAATACATAATGTAGTTAAGATGTGGGGGCTTATCAAATATTGCATCACAATGCAATTATTATCTAGGTATAGCAGGGAAGGCTTATTTAGGCAGGCGGGCTGAGTACGTTGTATTTTTATTTTGGAATCAGCGAGTTTGACTAGGGTATAGGAAGTTTTCTGGTTTTGCACAGGATAGCAGTTATAAGCTGCGTCAAATTAAACTACCCTTACCAATACCAAAGTTTACCCTAACAAAACACTTTGTTATTGTTATCTATTGGAGTATACAAATTTTCAACCATCTGCCTGAAGAAATTAAGAAAATTCCAAGTTATGAAAATTTCAGAAAACTTGTAAGGACCAAAGGCATATGTGTTTCAATTGTTCGAACTTGTGTCAATCGGTGGCAATTTTTTTTCTCTTTTTGTTTTTTAGGGTAAATGACGTGTTTGAGAATATGTCTATCGTGGTGGTAAACTTTACGTAGGTGTTAGGTATGACATAAATATATTATTGTATCCTGAATTGTTATTATTAAGATGAAAGGTTTAAATTTTTTCTCGAAATAGCTAGGTTATCAATTGTATTGCTTTGTCAATGAAATTGTAATTTTTTTCCGAAAATAGCTTATTTATAATATTATTATCTTATGGTCGAAATTTGTTGTTTCTCGTTAAACGTTAAACTCTTGCGCGCAGAAAAAGTACCCATGAAATTTTGGTAGAGTTTTTTTTTTCGTGCGAGATTTTAATCGGTGAAAGTGTTTGTGTGTTTTTTCCTTAGCCAACTTTTTCATTCCGAAAACGATGCTCAGCAAGAAAACATTGAACATTGAGAAAAAAGTATTCATTTGTTCCAGAATTCTTTCGTCACGACCAACACGATTCAAAAACCGCGTCGAAATTTGACTACTGTTTCAAAATTTGGAATTGTCCACCTATTCTAAATAGACCTACTACTTATCCATAAAACTAAAGGTATTTTTTTTATACCTATAAAATGAAATTAATATTGTACTGGAATATAGTATAGTAGCACTAAAATTTCACCAATATCGTAATTTTTTGTGCTATTGCTAATAAATAAAAATATAAACATACCTTTGAAAAAAATTATTGCATTGGTCGGCACTAAGATTTGGACATAAAACTAGGCTATTGATCTTCTATCGGGACAACTTAAACTAAACTTGATACTTCGCACACTAAACGCCGACTAGCATGTTTGTAATATTTGTTCTAGGACACAGACGGCGGCCGGCGTAAGGGTTGTCAATAGTTTTTGCCTTGCAAACAATTAAAGCACTTGGTTACCGTAAAGATGCGCAGATGATCGTATTTGGTTTGTTGCAGCAAGATGTTGGCAACAGGTTGGTAACATTATCCCAATGAGAAAATGTGTTCATTATTAGCATATTAGGCATCAATCAAGGTTAGTAAAATAGGTAAGTGTTGTGATCCTTCAGTGTTTTGCCTTGGTTAAAACTACTTTTGTTTTTGGTTTGAAACTTGTAGCTTTATTAGGTAATGGAATATAGAATGAAATTGAACTACAGCAAAAGTAAGACTTATTTTAGAGAGAGTTTTAACAAAATGTGTTACTACGACTGAAGCTGTCTTAAGACTGTCTTCTTGCTTCACTAGATCTCTTACAAATCGACCTTTACATCCCTTCTAAAACGTTTCTAAAACCTACATAATTACAACTGGAAAACCCTAAATAAATATTGGCAATAAATGACAGTCTGTTCGCCCAAAGAATGACCATTAAGGATATTTGGGAATTTTGGGGTTTATGGTGGACAAATGTTTAATTTATTTACATACAATATCTTTGGGTTCTTTAACAGAAAGTCTGGGTCATATAATAGTATTGCTTTCGGCGACGGCGAGACATTATTTGGGAAAGTATTCGAGGGTCGTAAAAGGTACAATGTCATTTTATTATGGAGGAATATGACAATTCCGCCCTTGAAAAAAAAAAGAAATTTTCATAAAGAAATTTCTTCAAAACAAATCCTTTAAGAAATACAATTATAAAAAACTAACGTAAAATAATATGAAGCTTAACTTTTTTTTTTTTTTTTTTTTTTTTTTTTACGGATATGCGCACTCGCAAGGACAATGTCCTATCACGCTCGAGAAGCGGCAAGTGCGCGGAAATGTCGGTGTATGTTGGTCTTGAAACGGTTCAGGTTGTAACCTGCAGGGAAAACCGTCGCAGGGAGTTTACTCCACAGCGATGCTGTTCTCCAGAGATATGAATTCTGATATAATGAGGTTCTTGGTGCCTCTAGTTTGACAGTAAATTCATGGTTACCGTCTGTTTGACGGGTTCGCCTGGTAGGTGCTACTCTCGGTGGAATCATACGTGCCAACTCTTTAGAGCATTTTCCGTGATAGTACCTGTAGAAGAGAGATAAGTCGCCCACAGATCTGCGATGTTCGAGACCATCCAAGTTACGAGTAAGTGCGGGGTCATTGATCAGCTTGATAGCTCGTTTTTGCACGGTATTCAAAAGCATTAAGGTATGTTTGGGTGCAGCACTCCATATATGTGAGCAGTACTCCATAGTTGGTCGAATCTGGGCTTTGTAGAGTGTCAGCAATTGGCTTGGTGTGTACAGATGTCTTGTACGAAATAGCACCCCCAGCTTTTGGGAGGCCCTTTTAGCAATATCTGCCACGTGACTGTGCCAAGACATGTTCGTCTCTGCAGTAACCCCCAAGATGTTCAACTGACTCTGTAATGTGACAGCACTTCCAGATAGCATGATGTTTGGCTCACCGGTGCTGGTCTTTTTTGAAAACAGAGCTGCTTGGGTTTTCTGCGCGTTGAACTGTACAAGGTTTTTGTTACCCCAGTCCTCTATTATCTCCAGGTCGTTATTTATCTGCGATATTTGAGTTAGTCTAAGATGATGGAATTCACGTGCGGAAAGACCTGTGGGTGGTATGAGTGAGGAGACTACATTGCCATCGTCTGCAAAGCAATAAAGTGGATTTACTGTTTTATCTATGAGGTCATTTATGTAAATCAGGAAAAGAGTTGGCGAAAGGATTGCTCCCTGTGGCACACCAGCATTTATTTGGTAAGAGTTGGAGTTCTGGCCATCCAGTGCAACATAAATGGATCTGTCCTTTAAGGTAACTTTCAAACCAAGTGCAAAGTTTCGGCGATAATCCCATTGCTTTGAGCTTGTTGAGCAGATTTTCATGCCAAACTTTGTCGAATGCTTTAGATATATCTAAGGCAATTGTTCTTGTTTCACCCCGCAACTCAATCGCTTTTTGCCATAAGTGAGTGACGTATGTAAGTAAATCGCCAGTTGACCTATATTTTCGAAATCCGTATTGCTTATCGTTGATAATTTTGTACTTTTCCAAGTACTTGGTTAGGTGATTGTTCACAACTCTTTCCATTACTTTTGATATCACCGGAAGTAGAGCAATTGGTCTATAGTTTAACGGATCTGTCTTTTTTCCTTTCTTTGGAATGGGTTGTACTGCGGCAGACTTCCATGATGATGGATATACTCCTTGCCTGTAAGACAAATTGAATAATTTTGCGAAAGTTGGGGTGAGTTCGTTGGCGCAATTTTTGAGTATTATTGCGGGAATGCCATCCGGACCCATTGCTTTGTTTGTATCCAGCTTTTTTAGGGATTTTCGTATTTCTCTGTGACAAAAGGGTACCTCTGGCATACTATGGGAAACCCTTTCAATGAACGGTGGAGTTTTTCCGTTTGGCACTGTTAGGTTGGAGTTGGAGGAAAACATTTGGGCAAGCATATTGGCTTTTTCCTCTGATGTTGTGGCTAACTGATTATTTTTATCTGTAAGTGGTGGTATGGATGACTTGGTGAAGTTAGATCCAACAGCTTTTGCAAGAGACCAAAAAGACCTAGAACTACTTGGACAATTCAGCAACCTGTTTTTTATTCTTTGATTGTATGTTTCTTTAGCGGAGTCAATAGTAATTTTGCAACTATTTCTGGCTTCTATAAATTCTGTGTGGTTTTGAGCGGTTTGCTGTCGTTTCCAAAGGTTATATGCTCTGTGTTTTTCCTGTACAGCCGTTTGACACTGGCTGTTGAACCAAGGTTTTGCATTAGCTCTACGTTTAGTTGTATGTGGGATATATGCGTCCATTCCAGATAAGATTACTTGTGTTATTTCATTACAGCAAATAGTGAGATCAGCTGTTTTAAAGCAAACCTCTTGCCATGGAAAATCCAGGTAATACTGTTTTAGGTCATTCCATTTTGCCGATTTATAGTGCCACATTTTACGAGGAAGTGGTTGTAGGCTTGGTGGGATGAGCATTTCGCACTTTGTTATTATAAGTTTATGATCGGACGAACCAAGTGGAGTCTCTACTTGAATTGTGTACGAGTCAGGATTGGTGGTTAGGAACAAGTCTAAAAGCGCTGCAAATTTGCCCCTTTCTGAGATACGGGTAGGTTCATCGACAAGCTGCGTTAGACCACAACTTATGGCAAAAGCTTCTGCTTCTCTGCCTTCGTTATCTGTTTTATTGTGGTGTTTCAGCCAGGGTATATTGTGGACGTTGAAATCGCCTAAAAAGACAATTTCCGCCTGTGGATAGTTTGACTGTATACTATCACAGCTTTCGGATAATGTCGCGAAAAAGTTTTGGTACTCGGTGTTAGATGGCGGTCGGTAGAGGCAGCAGATAAACTTGGTCGATGACTTTGAGGTGAATTTTAGCCATATGATATCAAGGTTCGCTGGTTCTAGCTTCTCCTCTCGATGACATGAAAGGTCATTTTTAATGTACACACAGATCCCAAAATTATGTCGAAATCGGTGGTGTAGGTCATAGCCGGGATAAAGATAGTTCACAATAGGTGTTGCAGAACTGATTTTAGTTTCAGTGAGAACAAGGATGTCAGGTCTTTGTTCTTCAAGATGTTGGTGAACTGAATTCATATTTGTACTTATTCCTCTTATATTGCTAAAATCAATTCTGAGTTGAGTTTTTGATATTCTCTTTATATCTTTGCATGAAGGACCCCCAGGATCACCCGACGCCCGGAGATCCGAGTGGTCGGGTATTTTACCTCCGGAATATTTTGATCCTGGAGGCGCCATCATGCTATCTGTTACTCATTGTTGGAACCGGACTGCCAGCGCAGTAGCGGAACGTGGTGATACCACTTAGCGCTACTCAATTCTGGCATGGTGGTATCTCACCGGTCGACGCCCAATGAGTAAAAAGCGTCTACCACCTACCATATTTAATTAATAATATAAAGGTAGGAATAAAAAGGAAAGAGAGAAAAAAAAAATGTAAACTAACTTATACCTAAGAATATACAAACATATCTTTTACTAAGACATTTTTATGGACGGTCTTGGGGTGACTGATCTTCGCATGGACATGGAATTCGTAGTGGATGTGGTTGCTTCATTGGAACTTAGAAGGTTATTTAGTTCAATCCCTTCGCCCATTTTTGTTCTGGCTTCTTCTTCTAGAATTCTTGATATGTTTTGACTTGTCCCTGGAGTGGTATTTATATTTGTATTGAAAAGCTTAATACAGCAGGAATCCGATATGTGCTTTGGGCTTTTAGTACAACAAAACATACTTTTAATGCATGATATTAATCCGCACCACTTAAGAAAATTGTACACTATTACCAAAAGAACAACTGACGCGATAAAAGAAATAATGATAATGAACCAATGAGAGTGTTGAATAATAAATGGCTTCTTCAATTCTTCATCCAGCAATTGGTCCAGTTGTCCAAGTTTGTGATTCGCAAACTGTAAATCGTCCAATTTGATATTGGAAAGTCTTATTGGTTGTAGTGTGATTGGTGTGTTGTTGAATCTGGCTTCTTTGGCATAGCAGCAATCGTCAAGTGCAATATTGATATCTGAAATTTGTTTTGAAATATTCCGTGTAATGATTCCTGAGCTTTCCAAGATAATATTTTGAGTATAGCCTCTGCATTTGGGTTCCAAACTTAACAGCCCTGTTGATGCAATTTTTATATCTTCGATTGGAAAATTATCACAAGCCAGAGTAAGCTGTAAGGGCGTCGATAGTACGAAAAGCCAAGAGTTGTCGCTCAGTGGATGCCATATCTCGAAGTCTGCTTTGGAAGTAACGGTATGACAGTCAGCCGGGATTTTGGTAGAAAATGATGTAAACAATGCGACTTCGCACTTAGGAGGTTCTTGAATCCTTGTAGCTTGAGTGTTTTGGCAGATGAATTCCTCTTCTGTGATCCTTGTACACTTGGTAAGGTCTTTCATTTGCACATAACTAACCTTACTAATACTTATCAGCAGGTAAGGAAAATCAGGTAGGATATAGGAATGAATATCAGAAAAATTATGAGGTGTTGGAAGTGGCAATAATTTGAACAGATTGTAGGTCATTTCGTCAGTCAATGGAATTTCAATTGCAAAAATAATTATGTTATCAGAATGAAAAACTTTTAGTTTACTGATCTCAAAATATTTGTAAATAGTTGAATAAGATATTGGGAACGGTAATTGAAGTCCGTTGTTCAATTTGATTTCCGAAAGTACATTTAATAATTGTTTTGGTGTTATAACTTTCGGATGTAGGATATTATGTCTGGCCATTGTTATAGCTGAGATTAATAAATCATATTCTTCGTTCAGATCTTCTAATATTTGTGTGAGTAAGGCAATATGTGAACTGATGATAAGTTTCAGTTTGTTTACGTGAATACGTTTATTGGTATCTGCTGAGAAGGAGTTGAAAATTTTAATATTAGAGTTTAGAGTTTCTTGATTAGATTTAAAATTTCGTATACTAGAATTAAAATTAGATATCGTACTAGAAATTATGCCAATTTGTTGTTTCATCAAAAGTTGTGTATTTCTATTACTTTGAATTCGAGTTTTTATCGATTTGTCATAAAATTTAGCATCATCGGCATCAGGCATGCCAAATAGCCAATTGAATGCGTAAGAAGCACCATCAAAAATTCCTCTTTTAGTCTTTTTCGTATTAGTACCGATTATTTCGCTGACAACTTCAGATTTTCCGAGCAATTTATTAAACCGAGATTGGACGACTTTTATAGTATCTTTGCATAGAAAATTTTCAGATTCAACAATTTCATTACTATAACATAGATCGAATGACTTTTTCAATATTCCAGAAATAAATTTTATTTTATTTTCATATCCAGTTACATTAAGATGAGTAAATAGGACAAATTTAGAATTTGAAAGTTTAACTTGGCCAAGATTATTATAATAAAGACCGGCATGATCGTGGAGATTAGTAATGTGATAATTATCGCCTCTAACACAAACGGAAATGGAAGTTAGTACAAGTAGGAACAGTAGATTAGCGTTATTAATCATTGTTGCTTTGATCTGAAACAAAAGGTTTTATCATATTAGTATGATACGTCATAATTTTTTTTCCTATTTGTAGTTGAATATTATTGTTATTGAAAACTTTAGTGACTTTATATGGGCCTTTAAAGTTAGGACTCAGTTTTTTATTTAGACCAGGGGAAATATGTTTATTTACAATGTAAACCATATCTCCTATTTTATAATGATTTTTTTTTATTTTGTTATCGTAATAAGTCTTCGATTTTTCTTTTGATTTCAAGATGTTGTTACGTGCCTGTTCTTGAGTTATGTTAAGTTTGAGTTTTAGGTTGCCTATGTAATCGTCATATGAATATTTAAATTTGGGTCTGCTAGTTATAGAGCTTGGCAAAAATGGTTTGGATCCAAATAATAGTTCATATGGTGTATAGTTAGTAGAAGAGTGAGTATGTGTATTGTAAGCGAACATTGCAAAAGGTATAAATTCGTCCCAGTTGTTTTGTTTGTCGTTAATGTAGTGTTTTAAATAATCTTTCAAAGTAAGGTGTGAACGCTCCAAAGCGCCATTAGATTCAGGGTGGTAGGGTGTGCTTGTGACATGCTTAGTTTTAAATAATTTTACGAGTTCTTTTATTAAATTGGACATAAAATCAGTACCTTGATCAGATAAAATAGTTTTGGGAATACCGAATAAAGTTATAAATTTGCATAATTCATTTGATACTGTTATTGCTTCATGATTCGGTATAGGAATGGCATACGAATATTTCGTTAAATCGTCTTGCATCGTATGGAGAAATCTAGATCCGTTTTCCGTAATTGGAAGAGGTCCAACTATATCAATAGCAAGTTTTTCGAAAGGCTTTTCGCTAGTTGTTGTTATCATCATAGGAGCTTTACTGGGTTTGAAATTTGTTTTGTTTATTTGACAAGAAGGACATTTTTTTATATATTTTTTTATGTCAGTTTTCATGTTCTGCCATTTATAACGTTCTTTTATCCTTTTATATGTTCTTGTAAAACCTGAATGTCCTGCTAGTTTTGAATCGTGATTTTCTTTTAGAATTGCGGAAATTTCCTCTTTTGAACTAATAATAATTTTTTCTGAACTAATAACACATATTTTTATATTCGTGTCCTTGAAAAGATAGTGTATCATTTCAAAATACATTGATTGTTTTAAATTTGGAGAATTTTTCGTTACTTATGTCAGGTAAATAGAAGTATTTTATATTATCTCTGATTAGTTCAGTACGTAAGTTCCGGAGTGAATAAAAAACGTCTTTATAAGAAATATTTTCAAAATGAAAAGTCTTCACGAACATTAAATAGGATTTTTTATTGTTATTTTGTAACTTATAAGTTGAATATAATTCAAAGTTTGATTTTATGCTATCGTTGAAATCGAATTTGTTTTTTATGGACTCTGAAAACTGATTACTTTCGTCCAAATCAGTAGAGAAATAAACTGCGTTTGGAAAAAAATAGAATAGATTTCCATTTTTTATTTCAAGTTGCGGATTGATATCTAAAGTTTTGTAATGATATTCTATAAAATTTTCAAAGGTATCATTTTTAGAAATAATGTTGATATTTAGACATCGAGATAAAGCATCTGCGTTAGTATTAAACTTTCCTGGTTTATGAATAATCTCAAATTCGTATTCATTAAGTAATAATCCCCATCTAATCAGTCTACTTCCGGGATTTTTACAGTTTAAAAGCCAAGTGATTGGTTTATTATCGGTTACAATTTTAAACTTTCTACCATATAGGTAGCATCTAAAATGTTTAATGCTCCAAATTACTGCTAATAATTCTTTTTCCATAGTTGTATAATTTTGTTCGGCAGAATTTAACGTACGACTTGCGTATGCAATAGTTAGGTCCTGCCCGATCTCACCTTGACTTAAGACCGCACCAATCGCATAGTCTGAAGCGTCGGTCGTCAAAATAAATTCTCTTGAAAAATCTGGATATTGAAGTAAAGGTTCATTTATTAGAATTTCTTTAAAGGTGTCGAAAGATTCTTGACATTCTTGAGACCAAATAAAAGCAACATTTTTCTTTAGAAGATTAGTCAATGGTTTAGCAATTTTTGCAAAATTGTTGATAAATTTACGATAATATCCAATTAAACCTAGGAAACTTTTTACTGTTTTTTGATTTTTAGGAATGGGAAAGTTTTTTATTGCTATAGTTTTTTCTGGTTTTGGTTTTACTCCTGATTCAGAAATGATATGACCGAGATAAGAGATTTCTTTACGGAGGAATTCACATTTGTCGGGTTGTAACTTTAGATTATTATTTCTGAGTCTGTCGAAAACCGCTTCAAGACGTGAGACATGTTGATTTAGATCTGATCCATAAATAACTATGTCGTCTAGATAAACGAAACACTGTAACCCTTGTAAACCAGTAAGAACTGCATTCATTAGTCTTTGAAAACAAGCGGGTGCATTTTTTAATCCAAAAGGCATTCGATTAAATTCCCAGTGACCTAAAGGTGTAGTGAAAGCGGTTTTTGGTTTATCTTTTTCTCTCATTGGAATCTGATGGAAACCAGAAGCCAAATCGAGTGTGGTGAAATATTTACTATGGCCTAATTGATCTAAAATGTCTTCGATATTTGGCATTGGATATGCATCACCAACTGTAACTTCATTCAATTTTCTAAAATCAACCACTACGCGCCATTTTTGTTCCCCCGAAGCGTCCATTTTTTTTGGTACTACCCATAGAGGGGCAGACCAAGGCGATGCAGACGGTTGAATTATTCCCTGTTGTAACATTTTATTGATTTGTTTATTAACTTCGGTTTTATGAATTTCTGGGTATCTGTACGTTTTTGTATGAATGGGCTTAGAATCAGAGATGTATATTTCATGTTTAATAGTGTTAGTACAACCAAGGGTATCTCCAGGTAGAAAGAAAATATCTTCATAATTTTCACAAAGATTAGTTATGAAGCTCTTTTCTTCTTGGTTTAAATGGTCTAATCTAAGATTTTGTTTCAATAGTTGGCTCCTATTTTTAATAAAATTATTTTCAGTACTTTGTTCCGAAGCAAAATAACAGTAGCTTTCTTTAGGAATCTGTTCTAAATAGATTGAAATAGGTTTTAATTGAAAATCAATTACTTTTGAGTTTAAGATTGTTGCAAAAGCTTTATTATTTGAATTTACTTTAGTCAATGCTCGGGATAAATAGATTCCCTTAGATATTTCCATATCTGGTATGATCCCTTCTTTTATTTCCGGGTTTAGAACGTTGATTTCTATTATTGTTTCCGTACGAGATTTGAGAACAAAATAAGAACCAGTGTTAGGATTAGCGTTTAATCCGATAGGGATTTGAAATGGCAATGAGTTTAGAGATAGAGTTCGTTTTTTAAAATCGATTTTTGCGTTTTGATCTTGAATAAAATCCAATCCAATTAGACCGTCATAAGGGACGTTTGTAGCCTGATTTAGTATGTGGAATTTTATGTTCAAAATCTGATTGTTAATGTTAAAAGGAATAGTGGTAGTTCCAACTGTTTGAATTGGAGAATTAGGACAGAGTCCATGAAGAGATATTTTTTCTGAAGGAACAAATTTAGTTATCTCAGGATTGAGTTTGTTGGCTTTTATCAATGAGCAGCTTGCACCAGTATCAAGTAAAAATCGGAGTTTTTTGTTTTGATTTTTTGAATATTTACTTTCTAGTTCAATGAAACTTGAGCTATTTTCAGCAAGAAATATTGTTAGTTCTCGTCGTTCTCGAACACCGCTAAAGCTTTGAGATGATCCTCCAGTGAGGTGTTCGTCATTGGAGGAGCGTTGGAGTTTAAAGAATTTGAATGACTTGGTTGATAATTTGGTACATTAGAATTGTATTGAATTGAATTAACGTTCGCGTTCTGCCTTGAATTCGTATGAGGTGAGTCGCGAAAAACTGGATTATGATTTTTCGAATTTCGATAAGGTCTTCTATTAATTTGATTGCTCGAGTTTTGGTTTAAGTTTTGAGAATTAGAGTTTTGATTCCTGTTATTATGTTGATAGTTTGAGTTTTGGAAGTTAGAGTTTGGATTTCTATTATTACATTGATAGTTTGAGTTTTGGGAATTAGAGTTTTGATGAGATTGCTTAGTATGCTGTCGATTAACATGGAAATTCATCGAATTATTAGATCTTCCTGCATTATTATTATATTGTCTTTTTCTACATTCTTCAATAACATGCCCTTGTTTTTTGCAGTAACGACAAAATATCTGATTATTCGTAAACAAAGTTCTTACGTTTGCATCATGATTTCTTGTTTTGAAACAATTATTTGTAGAATGCGAGTTGTTTTTGCAATTTTTGCAAAACTGAGTTGAACTGCGCGACATAGCCACAGCGCGTTCTTCAGAAATAGCTGCACTATACGCAGAATTAATCGAATCAAAATCTTTCCATCTCAACATTCGCGAAATTTCGGGTTTCGAATGATAAATAAATCTATTTAAAGCAATTTCGTTCAACATTTTCAGTTTTCCAGGAATCTCTTCCGGTTCTGTGCAATTTTGTTGAGTAGTAGATATCAATCGCGAGTTAATTGTTTCCAAACGTTGAAAAAAGTCTTTCACTGATTCGTTAGGACTTTGTTTGCAATTATTTAGCTCTTCCATTAATTGAACGTAATGTTTTTTGTCTTGATATAAAGTTTTTAAAGCGTCTTTTAAGGTATCCCAATTATCAAAGTTTTGGGTAGCTAACTGTCCTTTAGCTTTGCCACCGATTCGAGATAAAATAAAATATAAAAGAGGATTTTTCTGATCGTCCTGTGCTAATACGTTGGCATTATTACAATTCGCTAAAAATTGCCCTAATTCAAGACGATTGCCATCAAAACTATTAGGTATTAGCTGGCATAAAAAATCTACGGAAAACCTACCATTATTTGGGTTGGAATTTGACGAAGGAAGTTGATTAAAAATGTTTTGAAAAGTTTCTAATAATATTGTTTGTAGGTCTGGGTTTACGGCAGGAGGAGTCATAGTGGCATATAAGTATTAATAAAGGAGTTAGACAAACAAAAGTAACCTCATTAAGAGACAAAAATCACTTACCAAAAAACTTGAAAGCTAGTGGTTACACAACAACTGTGATTCAATCCAATACTGGTCAACGCTGATGATAGCTTTGGCTGACTATGGTATGTCTTGAATCTTTGTATCCAAATCCTGCTGGATCTTGCTAGATACTTCTGAATCGTACCGACCGCGCCAAAATCTGTTGTGATCCTTCAGTGTTTTGCCTTGGTTAAAACTACTTTTGTTTTTGGTTTGAAACTTGTAGCTTTATTAGGTAATGGAATATAGAATGAAATTGAACTACAGCAAAAGTAAGACTTATTTTAGAGAGAGTTTTAACAAAATGTGTTACTACGACTGAAGCTGTCTTAAGACTGTCTTCTTGCTTCACTAGATGTCTTACAAATCGACCTTTACATCCCTTCTAAAACGTTTCTAAAACCTACATAATTACAACTGGAAAACCCTAAATAAATATTGGCAATAAATGACAGTCTGTTCGCCCAAAGAATGACCATGAAGGATATTTGGGAATTTTGGGGTTTATGGTGGACAAATGTTTAATTTATTTACATACAATATCTTTGGGTTCTTTAACAGAAAGTCTGGGTCATATAATAGTATTGCTTTCGGCGACGGCGAGACATTATTTGGGAAAGTATTCGAGGGTCGTAGAATGTACAATGTCATGATATTATGGAGGAATATGACATAAGGTTCTACCAACTGTGCGTATCCAGTCTTGT